>OU898283.1:126451338-126484243 GCA_918026665.1 Diabrotica balteata | reverse complement strand
ACCGGAAATGGGCGACATTTCAATGAGATGAGCTAAGAATATGTCGACAATACAGCGTCGCATTATTAGTTGATTGGTTGGTATCATGAATTGTGTTTCCCGAGACTAAGGGCTTTTTACTTGCTATTTAGGATCAGGTTATTCCAACTAAAATTTACTTAAAATATATTGTTAAAGATCCTCAAGTCCAAATGACAAATGCCGATATGTATGCCAAGCTCAAGAAACCATCCAACATCTTACCGGGGGCTGCCATTATAAAGAACGCCATGACTAATTAGGAAAAATTATCCACTAAACTAGCTGACAAACTGGACTTCTCCAAACCGATCATCTTCCTTACTATCAATACGTCCCTGACGGAATACGTGAAAATAACAACTAAAAGCTATATTGGGACCGCACTGTGCTCACAGTTAATACTAGTTAATAAATTTACAAGGCAAACACTTATTGATGTGGCGATACCTAACAGCAATAATTTTCGTATTAAATATAATGAAAAGATCGCCAATTATAGAGATCTAGAAATACAAATCAGGAGACAATGCAGAATGGAAAGTACCCAGACAGTATTTATTATTCTATCTACTACTGGTGTTATTCCCAAAAACCTCTTGACAAACATAAAAGAGCTGGGTCTAAATGAACATATTTATAAGACCATGCAGAAAGATGTACTCCTCGCGACGTCCAGATGTGTACGAAAATTTTTGGGAGATACTCCACCAAGTCACCTAGGGCTCGATAACACGGAAAGAGTCCCACCAGAACTCAATCCGTTTGATACCGCATGTATCTGGGATGAATTTTCCCCTTAGAGGGAGTGTGAGCCATATGGCTAAATCTGGGATAATAATAACCTGTGGCATGTGGAAGTTTTTGTCAGTCAGAGGATGCTTTTTGGGTAATCGTAGCAGCGATACCCAGAGCGTAGAGATATACTTGCAATGGAACAAAAACTGACAGCTTGCAGTGGGTAGGAAATGAGTAGGAAAAACCTTGAAAATGGTGAATTATGATTTATGTTTGGGGTCGCTGCCTGGGGATCGCCAGGGCACGTGTGAAGCCAGCTCTGGGAGTGGCAGCATGCAGAACATTGTTGGCAGGGTATTGAGGAGGCAGGCCCTTTTCGTACAATTAGCCACAGACCAACAAGAACAACAACCACAAGTGAGCCAAACATCCACTCGCTGAAGGTGCTGCCCTGGAACATGAGCCAACACTCAAGCGGGACAACCGAGGGACGCATAAAATGGACTGTGTCTACAAACGAAAACATTTTACACTTCTATTATAAACTGACATAACTCGGTCAATAAACGCTATCTATCGACAACAGCTTTATGCCGAATTTTGTACGAAGTACACAAACATTCAAATATCTGAACAGAGAATAGCAGATCAATACCGGGTAATTATTAGAAATAACCTTATCCCAATAAACAGTCGCGATATCATCAGAAGCGAAGTCGAATGGGAGATTCATAGTCATCAGGTAGTTGTCGAACAAGGCCCTAATGAAATCTCTAATGGTCAGATTCCTGAGCTTCTCATACAAGAAACCCAAGTTAATAATTCACAAGAGGACAATAACGAGTTGCAGATAGTCTGGTAAACGAGAAAAAAAACTTCACACAAATGAATTTTGATCGGTATTAAACTTAAAAGTTAAAATTTTTAGTGTTTAGCAAAATATTGGTCTAATTTTAAAAACGACTAAAGCACTAGCTATTTTATATTTTTTAGCACTTCGCGAATATTTTTAATGCAAACTGTTTCATACCTTGAGGTCGTGGAGTAAATTCGGGACCCGATGGTCTGCCCCTTCCAGGATAACCAGATTGATCTTGCTGTCCAGGTCTAGTTGCCCCACTGGGATATCCTCCGTCTGGTGCTCCCGCTTGGCCAGGTGGCCGTCTAGGTCCCCCTGGCCTGCCTTGTTCTCCTGGCCGCTGTGGTCCTTCTGGTAAGGGTCTTGAAGGTGTTGGATAGTTATAACCCTCTTGCGCCTAAATCATTAAATAATATAAAAGTACTAGTCAGAAGTAGACAATGGTTGTTGAGCCAAATGTAAAAGAAGCAAAAAATGTATAATTATTAATAAATTAAAAACCAAAAACCTGGCGTGAACAGAAAATAAGTATGAACAATGTAACGTGGCAATAACAACAAAAGAAGGAACAACATAAATAAAAAAATTTAAAATTTGAGTATTTAGGGATAACATTTATTAGTAAACCAGAAATATGTTGATAATAAAAAAAAAAGGATTTATGGCTGATAATTATTAATCGTTTTTTTTTTTCGATTCCCTCACATGAGGGGAGGTTTTAGGGTTCAGCCGGGGGTAGAAGTAGTAAATTTATTTGCATACATTTTGGGATCCCCAATTTGACATTCTCAGTAAAATTCAGCTTATTTGTATAATTTTTAAAGGTTCAGTGACATTTTCGTCTGTGATGACTGGAGTAAAAACCCTAAAAAATATGATAGCATGAAAACGAAATATGATCCTAGTGGAAAAAAGTACTGAAAACCTTTGATGGAAAAATTTCAGGTGCGTCGGACTACTGAGCGTGTCCGATTGCAAAACGTCGGAGTATCAAGGGTGTATTATTATAATTCAAAAGTTGATGATTACTTTTTATCATTTTAAACAGATTTTAACAGTTAAAACATATTAATGTTTTGTGTTAATCTAGTTAATTTTAAGTGCCATAAATGCATATATACTTACAGATAAGGTTCCTAATAGTGTGAAGAGAACTGGAATAAAAATAATTCACTATCAATAAATGGTTTTTATTAAGATTATATTATAATATATCTAATATAATAAGATTAATAAAACTGAAGAATAGAAAACAAAGACAACGAAATATATGACAGGAAACACTTTAAAATTGAAGTCTTATATAACTCCTGTATAATACCGGTGCTCACCTACGGAGCACAGACATGGACATTTACACAGGCCAATTGGGATAGGATAAGGAAGGCACAAAGAGCGATGGAGAGACAAATGTTGGGTGTATCACGTAAAGATAGAAAACGTAACCAGTGGATCAGAACCAGAACAAAGGCAGTAGACGCGATAGAACAAGCAGCAAAACTGAAATGGAAATGGGCTGGACACAATGAACGTCTCCAAGACGGACGATGGAACAATGCCATCGGAAAGTGGCGTCCATACAATGCAAAGAGATCAAGAGGCAGACCACAGATGTGGTGGAAAGATGACATCAGGAAACAAGGAGGTGCCACATGGCAGAGAAAAGCTCAAGATAGGGAAAGATGGAGAGAACTGGGGGAGACCTATATCCAACAATGGAAGGATAGAGAATAGGTTAAAAAAAAACCAATGACCACTTTTACTTTTGATTTAATATTTTTGTTGTTTTTTATTTATATATAGTTTATTTATTGTTGTTGCTGGTTATTTATTAATGTCATTTGCTGATCATTAACAATTTATTACAGAGTACGGAAGTAAATACGGAAAATCCTGGTGCTGGCCAAGACCGACAAAATACACCGACTAACAAAAAGGCTGAATCTAACGAGAGAACTATTTAAAAAAAAAGAAAATATGATGAATCCTACTTGTCCTCCGGATTTATTCCTGTGGGAATTGCTTACAATCCAGTTGGACAATGCGTTATTTGCAGTAAAATTATGTGCAATAGATCTCTTGTACCTGCAAAGCTTAAACGGCATCTTGACACCAACCATCCACAACTGAAAGATAAAAGTGTAAACTTTTTTGAAAGATACAAAAAAGTACATAAAATCGGTATGGCTGCTTTACAGAGATATGTTAAAACAGATAATATATACGCAACAAAAGCATCATTCCTGGTAAGTTACAGAATTGCTCGTGCTGAATGTAGAAGATGAAGTCTGTAGGTTGAAAGACAGTGAGATGTTTGCTTTACAATTTGACGAAAGTACAGATGTCGCCGGGTTATCAATACTGCTTGTTTTTCGTGAGATACCCCTTCGAAGGATCAATTGAAGAAAATTTGTTTCTCTGTACACCCTTGACAACAGGAGAAGAAATTTTTAAAGTCATTGATAATTATATGACTAAACACTATATTGACTGGAACAAATGTATTGATGTGTGCAGGGACGGAGCTGCAGCTATGTCGGCAAAAGATGGCTTTCAAAAGGAAAAGTTTTATTAAGATTATTTTAATTGCGCGACGAGCTTACGATATTCTTTGCTGAACAATCCATTTCTGTACGCTTGTTGAACTATTGGATGATGAGCAATGGTTGATGATATTGGCTTACTTAGCTGATATATTCGACAAACAACGTATTCTGCCAGTCCCTACAAGCCAGAACAGTAACCACATTTAAAGTAAAAGACAAAATATCGTCCCTTAAAAACAAAATTTGCTTCGGTATAGAATATGTGGAACAAATAAATTACCCATGTTTTACTCTTTTAAATAACTTCCTGGATGAGAAGATCCTTCAAGAGAAGAGAAGAATTCAAATTCAGATTATTGCCCGCAGAAGTTACAGGACATCCACTGGCTTCAGAATCCATTCAGAAAACATACCAAGCCATCGATGCTTACTATGCCAGAGTATGAGGATTTGATCGACATTAAGTATTCATCCCTTCTAAAACAAAAATTCGAATCAGAAGATTCTAATCTGAATGACTTTTGAATTGCACTTAAAGATGCATACCCCGCAATGGTTGGAAAAGCTATGGTTCTATTTCCTTTTGTGAGGACTTACCGATGCGAGACTGGTTTTTCAGCTTACGCTTATACCAAAAACAAGTTCAGAAATGGGCTGGATGCAGCTCCGGATCTTCGTATTCAATTGTCAGACAATAAGCCTAATTTTAATACTATTATAAGAAAATGTGTGAAAAATCTTCACATTGAAATAGTTATTGTTACTTCTTCTTCTTAGAGTGCCATATCCCTACGGAACGTCGGCGACTACCATGCTAATAAAATTATTATACTGATCTCGGTCTTGCGCTACGTGTAGCAATTGGTCCGCTGTCAAACCTGTCCACTGCCGCAAATTCTTCAACCAAGAGAGTTTCTTCCGTCCTATCCATTTCTTTCCTTCGATTTTACCGTTGAGAATTAGCCGAAGGAACTCATATCTTGGTCCTCTGATTATATGTACAAGATATTTTAGTTTACGCCTCTTAATAATATTTAATAGAGTTCGTTGATGTCCCATTATTCGAAGAACTTCTTCGTTTCTGGTTTTACTAGTCCATGGAATTTTTAGTATCCTTCGATACAACCACATCTCAAACGCCTCGATTTTATTCATGATATCGGCGTTTAAAGTCCAAGTTTCACATCCATACAAAAGTACAGACCACACGTAACATCTTGTAAACTTTTCACGGATTTCCAAATTTAATGAGTTATTGGATAATAGAGGCTTGAATTTTTGAAATGAGTTTCTTGCCTGTTCAATTCTACATCGAATTTCGATGGACGGTTAGGTTAGGTTAGGTTAGGTTATGGATCTATATTTTAGGTAATCCAACATCCAAGGTATTTGAATCTCTGAACTCTTTATATAGTTACTTACTTACTTTTATTTATTTTTGTATAATAAATATTTTGTATTCCTTATAATATTATTTTTCATTCATAATTTCTTCCTTCTTTTACATTCTTACATGAAAAAATTCCAAAATCGCCTCGGTTATTGTTAAGAAGTGAATGTTGGTCATTTTGAACATTTAATTTAATTGTAAAGTACTTTGAAAAATACATTCTAAATATTATGTGTAATTATTATCGTCATTCAACCTAAAGTTTTGTGATCGGGACATTATCAAAATTTTACATCTTAAAAATCACTTTTCTCAGTAATAATTGCTCCAAACTTAAAAAACTTTATATTTCTGAACAGAAGACTAAAATCCTTTCTAACACGGTGTCACACAACCCCTTTTGTTATTTAAAATTTCTGAGGGTGTGCTTATAATTCAAAGGGGGTGTTGGAGGGGGATAATATTTTTATACTGTAAATTGTCACTTTAAGAATAAAAATCGACCTGTTTCAGGTTTTTTTTCACATACTACATAATAACGCTAAAATGAATTCATTCCATACATATGGACCGTATGGTATAAGTTTTACTAATTATATTAAATCCTCGTTTATTTAATATTATTCAAAATGTTCATAGATTAGATGGTGAGAGAAAAAAAAGAGAATAAGTTCTATGGTCAAATAGATATATTAAGATAGTAAGTATTTTTTCAAACGAGCTTTTAAAAAAAAATAATTGATATCAAGCAATTTCCTAATTGCATTTTAGGTAATTTGTAACGATTTAAACCTATCAACATACGCATTTATTTGTTAATGGTATAATAATGATAATTATGCGTGCCAGTTCACAAGGAGAAATTAAAAGAATAGAAACGGTGTCCTCCAAAGAGTTTAATTCTTGTATTTTCAGAGGTAGACTTACCATTTGAGTTGTTCAAATTTATAGTAGGTACGTAACATTATAGTTTGTCCATTTAACATTTAACAGGTCGTATACTGTAAGGTTCAAAGAAAAGTTTTGGTATTAATCTTAAACCTGTATTGCCCCTTGTAACTCTAAAGTTACCAGATAAAATTTTAACCATTCTGTCTCCGGTTTCCGAACATAATTACTCCAGTTACTGAGGCTTAAAATATGGTAACACCTCCGAATTTTTTATAACTACATCGATTTCTTTGAAAATTTCAAATTAAGCTTATCTTACCCTCCACTTCAAAAGTTATATACGCTCTAGGTGCGCTTTTTGTTTTTAAGGGGTGAAAACTACCCCTTATTGGATAACTGGGAAAAACACGGATTTAATTATTTTATGCACTTAAATCTTGTTTATTCGCAGAAGGTAAATATTGTAATGTGTTATCTAATAGGAAAATTATTTATTAACAATTTTCAACCCTTAAGACCCCTTAAAAGCTAATACTTTTTATAAAAATAATATGAAAAAAAAGTCGTAGCAGCTTGAGACATTTCAATTATGTATTTAAATATAAATAAAAATTAATACCCTAGCTATACAATATTTTATATATTGGAAATTTTCAACCCTTACAACCACACTTATGACAGAAATGAATTAAAAAATATTTTTATAGGTTTGAAACATTTCTTGAGTGCATTTTATTTAACGAAAATTAATTTTTTGCATATAAAATAACTTTTTATTATAATTTCATCATTTCAACCCTCACAACCAACCACTTTTTAAAAAAATTAATTTAATATAAGCATTTTTATTGGTCTGAAACATTTCTTGAGTGCATTTTATTAAACAAAAATTAATTTCTTGCTTACAAAATAACATTTTATTATAATTTAAACATTTCATCCCTCACAACGACCCCCTTTGTCAAAATGTTTTAAAAAATATTTTTAACGATTTGATATTTTTAACATTTTTAGAGTGCATTGTTTGTAGACAAAAATTAATTTTTACTTATAAAATGAGCCTACTTTTTTCAACCCTACAAGCACACCTTTTGATGAAAATAAAATCCTTAAATCCTTAACTTAAACAGGGACATAAATAGAACAAATTTAGTTTATAATATATTATTATTTTTTTATTTTTCAAAAAACTAAAAATAAATGCTCCAAAATTTATTTTAAAAAGTACTATTGGTTTTTTTACAATAACTAGGTTAATTTTGATGCTACAAAATGCATAAAAAAAAACTATTTGACAGGTAATTTAACGGGCTATAAGTATAGGAATGTTAAAACATGCTAAAGTCCTTCATTTTTAATAGGGTGAAGGGTCAAAGGGTCGGAGACCAGTGGTTCATGCGCTATAAAGCAAACTTCAACCAACTATATCTCCTTTATTTTTTAAGCTACAAAAAAAATTAAAAAATGAAAATTTTTGTTGAAAAAAAAACTATTTTTTTTGTATTATGTCATCTTCTACGTATGTTCTATAGTTTTGAAGTTATTATAAAAAAAATATATTTTTTTAATATTTACAAAAAAATGTAATACTTTTTTCAAAAATGGGTATTCTAAAGTGGGTAAACTATTGGATCATACAAAAAACACTAAAATAAAATGAATTCTATAGGGAAAACAATTTATTTCAATCATAGTGAACATGACGTTAGTTTTATTGCGTTTTTTTTTACAAAAATTTGAGAAACCCATCGTTTTTTGATCGTGTCTCACGTACAGTTAATGCAAAGGACTTTGGCACCACTCATTTGAAAGATCTTTTCAAGCTCTTTCAAAAATATAATATAAGTTTTTGTCGAAAAGTGTACTCGTTTTCCGTTATTTAACGTTATATTATGGTATTGAAAGACAAAAACAAAACAAACCTTCTTTGAACAGCCATAACTCAGTTAATATTCAACTGAAAATATTAATTAAAAAGTCAACCTTTTTGTTTTTTTATGAGCTTTAATTTTAGTCGTTACACTTTTTTTGATAAAACTCTTAGTTTCAGAGCTATTCTTTAAAAACCTTTGAAAAAACATGTTTTTTTTTTAACGAAAAATGACACTTTTTAACAGCGAATAACTCAAAAAGTATTGATCTAGCAAAAAAAATGTTTACTACATTTTTTGTTTGAAATTTGTCCTTCTATCGAATAGCGTGGTTATTTTGAGTGAAAAAATTTCCACCCTCGAAAAGGGGTGGCAAACACCCCCAGAGTGGAGCCGCACATCGGCACTATATAACTTTTGTTCCTTGAGTAATTATTTACCAACACACACAAAATTTCAAATGAATCGATTCAGTTATAAAGAATTTAGAGGTAAAAACCCTCAGTAATGTAGCTTCGCCTATTTTTAAAATTTTAATATGTTTGTCCTTGTGTAGTGTAGTGTGATGTACAAATTTATGTTCATAACATTTTATTCTTGTTGAATAGACCACAATTGACGAAATGCCCTTAAAGATGCTCTAGGAAGCGAAAGTACTTGGGCAAGATTTAATTAATAAAACTGTGCTCGATATTTGATTTTTATTTGATCAAAGTTTAATTATGATGTGCCTTGAGCCTATAATATACAAGAATTTAATATAGTCAATGCAGTGTTGGTCATAGTCAATCAAAGTTACAATATTTCGGTCATGTAATGAGACATCCAAAGAGGTATAACCTTCTACACCTCATAATACAGGGTAAGATCGCCGGAAGGAGAGGCCCAGGCCGACGAAGAACGTCCTGGCTCCGAAATCTCCGAGAATGGTATCAAGAAACCACCGCTAATTTATTTACATTCACCGTAAATAAAGTTATTATTGCCAATATGATCGCCAACGTTCGATAATCGGACAGAGTACTGAAAGAAGAAGAAGTGTTTGTCAATAATTGTTTGTAAGTGTGAGAAGATGTCTTTAAATACAAAACAATATAATCTTTAAAGAACCTTTACAACATAATAGTACCTAATCAAACATTTAAGTAAATAGGATTCGTTTATTGGTTTAACTACAGAAATAAGTGTCCTCGATTTCAGGTCAAATCCCGGCCTGCATAATTGCTTTATTTTGATTTCGCTGAACTAGTATTATATAATTTTATCGGCAAAAGATCTCTATCTTACTAAACATTTCGTACTGTGTGAATATTGTGCAGACAAGACAGAGTTAATTCAGGATATTTCTTGTTTGGTTTAATTGTTATTGTACTCATTGTTATTTTCACTTGCAATTGGATCACTTATTCAATTGCAAATCATTTGACCATAAATTATTTGTTATCGTAATATCTTTCAAGAACAATGACAGAGTCAGTATGTTCAACATAATAGATCTAATTATGTTCTTCTTTATGTCATACATTATCTGTGATTTTAAGATAACTTAGGAGATACTGAGTATTTGGAAAAAGCGTTTTCTCTACAACGTGACGACTGCGCAGACTCCTTAATGAAATTGTATATGTTATGTATATGTAATTGTATAAACATGTAACAGCGACTAAAAAGATTTACACCATTTATAGAGTACAAAAATGATTTGATAGGTACCTCGTATAGGTACCTATCAAATCATTTTTGTACTCTATAAATGCTGTAAATATGATGTGGATGTGGTACGTCGAGAGTTCGGTGGTCGGAGTGGCGCACCTAGAATTTTCCTCTGGGGGGTTTTGGTTGAGCACCGAAATTTTTTATGCTATCTCCACCATTTTAAGTTCTTAAAATTTGTGAGTAACACTGTCGGAATAGTGCCCTGGGGAGGAGGCGGTTTAGCCCACAAAACTCTCCCTGGGTGAGCCACTGGGTGGCTCAGCCAGTGGCTCACACTCCCTCGTGGTGTATGGAGAGAATAAAAAATTATGGGAGATATGTTCAACTGTTTTAAACGTTATTAGTACGTATTTGCTGCATTTATGAGGTTTATTAGTTTTATGATAGCCTTTCTAGGTAATTGTATTTTTCCTGTTATTAAGTCAAATCCATGGGTATTGTTAGATTGATATTATTTTTGATTACTTTAGTTATTTCTTTGGGAGGGGTAGCATTATTATACTACTTACGTTTTATTTGCACTTTTGTTTAACTTATTTTCTGTAGAAATTTTTAAAAACACGCTCAATAATTACACCACGTTATGAATGGACCAAAATATGACATTTTGAGACTCTTAAGACACGGTAGAATTCATGGGAGCAGATCTATTGGTCGAAGGCAGAATTCTTGGTTGAAGAATCTACGTGATTGGTATCAATGCTTTAGTTGAGCTGGCTAGTCAAGCTGAGCTGGCTTTAGTCTACGTAAAAACTGCTGACTATTTATCATGGAGTTCTAGTGCTATAACTATTACTAATGTTAATAAGAAATAACATTAATTTAGGTACTTTAGGTAAGTGGGGTACCAAAATAATTAGTTCTATTTGTAAAAACTTTACAATATAATGAATCAATTCAATAAACAATGAATAACTATTTTATTAAAAAAAAACTAATTGCTTTCCAATTTAATCAACTAATTTAAGTTGCTATGGAAACCAGTACTAACCACTTATTTTATTTTTTTATTATTGAGTTAATGCCTCGACAACTAAGATCATTGGCATGGTACAGTCAGGTACAGCCTAGTGTAGTATGTGTGTAGAGTAATTGTCTTGTTACTTAGCAAAGTCGACGTCATTGTCTTTGCTAAGAGACGCTAATTGTATCCGAACGTCTGCGGTCCCTCCGGCGAGTACCGATCGCACAAGGATAGAAATAATTTTCATTCATTAATTTTTTAATAAACGAAAATTTCTCCACCCAGATGAGATTCGAACTCACGACCTTTAGGTTTAAAGGTAGGCGCTCTTACCACTGAGCCACAGAGGGGGTTCCACTTTATTTTAAAATACGAATGTATACCTACAAACATTTTTCGTTTGAAATTTGTTTTAAAGCGAAAAAGACATGTTCTAATGACTATCTACATTACCGACTTTAAATACATTATTTTTAAATGATAACATTATCCTTCTACTTACATAATCCTATGTACCTCCATTCCATGTTATCTGTAAAAAGAAATGGAATAAATTAAATACCTAGATAACTTAATTTAATAGCCAGTTTTTAGTGTTTACAATCATACATAGTATGTATATAATGTAATAGAAAAACCCCAAATCCAACATATCTTTCTATAATTATGAAATAAACATATTAAGTTCAAACTGTAATAAACTTTCCAGGAAAAGATAACACAGGCATAGGAAAAAAATTGTACAACTTTTTTTTTCAAATTTATGTGAATCATATGTATTTGTTTGGCGTTAAAAAAATCTGAAATTAGATTTTACGATCACCCACAATTTTCCCACAATATGACACTAGTTTATTATACATTATAATAATTTGAAAAAGGCAAAATACCGAAATACATTAAAATTATACATTTTTTACACACTTTTATCTAATTATTATCTTGTAATAGTATAGGTCTGTACAATCATTTTAGGAGTCAATGCTTTTATATTTTCTTTCTCTCTTTTTTTTTGTAAAAATTCTCAAGTAACTTTTCCCCGTATGCGAGGCACTCTGTTGTTTTCGATGAAGTGACCAACAGTAGTCATCCATCATGTTGGTGTTCCAACGTCCCTGATATAGTTTTACCATCACCTTGATATCCTGACGGAATGGTTTGTCTTGTTCTTCACTGATACCCCGATTTTTAGAGAAAAAATCAAGATGGTTATGCAAAATTGGATTTTGAGGAGTCCAAAAACAAAGACTGGACGGCAAACTAATGAATAAAACTGAAACATCAACACTAGAGGAGGTATATAAAAACGTAGTCGTTAGCGTTTAAAAAGTTGTAGAAGAAGGATTCGGCTATAACACTCAAAGACAAAGAGAAAAACTATGGTGGAACAAAGAAATAGAAGTACTCGTAGAAGAGAAAAAGTAAACGTATATCAGATGGCTGAGCAGTAAACAACAAAAAGATATAGATGAATACTTGGAACTCAAAAGAATGACAAGAATAACAAGAGTAAAAGCAAAAGAGAAATGTGGGATAAGAAGTGTAAGGAAATTAGTACCTACCTGGGAGGCAGAAAATGTACAGAAACATGGAAGTTCCTTAGTAAAATAAAAACTAACGAAAGGAAGAGCACAAACATTCAATTAATATTTACAAAAAAATGGGAAAAGTACTATGGAAAACTACTGACAGAAAACAGGGATGAATACTTAACTCAATCATCAATAGAGGTTAATATTAAAGGAGAAGATATAACAATACAAGTGACAGAATTTAGAAAAGCTATAAAAGAACTGAAAAACGGTAGGTCTCCAGGACCAGGGGATATCCCAGCCGAACTAATAAAATGGGGATCACAAAAATTGTTTGAAACCGTCACTTGGTGCATAAATCAATTTTATAAACGGTTCTCTCGTACCCGACGAGTGGAAAATTGCTTATATTTCATCGATCCATAAGAAAGAAGATAAGCTTAAATGTGAAAACTATAGAGGGATATCAGCCACTAGTACATTCAGCCGTTTGTATGGACGAATAATTAGAGACCGCATTGAGAAGGAATACAAAGACCAAGAGGAGGAAGAACAATCCGGTTTTCGAACAGGAAGAAGCTGGGCTGATAATATCTTCTGCCTCAAACAACTAATAGAAAAAAATTAAGCACAAAACAAGAAACCCACCTCATGTTTATTGACTGTAAACAAACTCTGGAAGGTGTTACTACAGACGAATATTAGGGTCACCTTAATAAAAGCTTTAAGAAATTTATATGAAGGGTCAACATCACAAATAAAAACTGGAAACAGACTATCGTAAAGCTTTCTGGTTAATAAAGATCTACGTCACGGGTGTTGTGTATCACCGACCTTGTTTAAAATATATGTTGCAAAAGCATTGAAAGAGTGGAAACGAAAATACAGAGCTATGGGCGTAGACCTTGCAGATTTGATTGTATACATTGCAGTTTGCTGATGACTAGGTTATTATAGCAAACGATAAAGATGCTCTGGAGTATATGGCAAGGAAATTACAAGAAGAATATAGAAAGTGGGGACTAGAAATTAATATAGAAAAAACAAAATACCTGCCAATAGGTACCGAACTAGAACATCACATTAGAAAATATTGAAATCATCATGCCCTGCGACCATTACACATACCTAGGAATCGTTTTTAAAACACGGGGAAAGATGATGAAGAAATAAAGAGAAGAATAACACAATCCAGAAAAACAATAGGTTGCTTAAACAGCGTACTGTGGAGTCATGAAATAGGAAAAAGAAGAAAATACAATATCTACGAATCTCATATTAAAAGCAGTATATTGTACGGAGCGTAAACTTGGCGAATAACCGAAAACAACAACAACAACTGAAAACAACAGAAGAAAACTCTCAGGCAGTAGAAATGGACGCTTTTAGAAGATCAGTAGGAGTGTCACGCAGAGAGAGAATACGTAATTATGAGAGAATCGAATGGGGGTTTACGTAGTCCAAGAGATTAAATCAAAACGTCTAAGATGGGCTGTCCCTGTTCATAGGCTCCCTAATAACCGCCTTACCAAGTTAATCTGGGAAGAAGTCCTGACAGAGAGAAGGCCCTTAGGACGTCCACGAATGCGATGGAGAGATAATATATGGTCAGATTTGAGAACAATGGGGCTACCTACTGACTTAAACATCATGGACGACCGTTCGAGATGGAAGCAGGTTGTGCAGTCAGCCAAGACCCACCCCGGGTTGTAGTGCTCCCAGAAGAAGAAGAAGAATGGGGGTTGACGGCTCTCTAACAACAGACATAGAAAGAAAACAGCTGATATGGTACGGACACGTTTAGAGGATGGATAACTCAAGACTCCCAAAAATAATTATGCAGTGGGTATCACCAAACCGCTGAAAGAGAGGAAGACCCAAGAAATCTTGGAGAGAGGGAGTAACGAAGGCGATGAGCGCAAGAGATCTTCGAGAGGGCCAATGGGATGATAGAGTGTCATGGAAATTAGGCAAAAAGACTGCATACTGGTGTTTGATTATATTAATACTCCAGTAAATGACCGTTTTGGGGCGTAGTTTACCTCGTCAGGACGGATTCTCTTAAGCTCTACTTCATTTTTGGACCTGAGCCCAGGGTTGCTTTTACTTGGAATGTGAAAGCCACCCCTTCTCGGGGGTGAAAAACATACGTTCATAATATGTCTGGAAATGGATAAGGTCTTTTATTTTATAGAGTTTTTCACTACTTTTTGAGTTAATTGCGAGTGAAAATCTTCATTTTTCATAATAAAAACCACGTTTTCAGACGGCTTTTCACAAATAGCTCAAAAATAAGTATTTATTGAAAAAAACTCTTAGAAAAAATGCTTATAAAAAACACAAACAAAAATGGTGTTATGTCTTAAAGCCTGTGGGACACAGTAGAAGCAGAGTTGTAGCTCATGAAAAATAGGTTCTTATTTTTCAAATTCCAAATCGAATATTTCAACTTAAAATAACCAAAAAATGAAGCACTTTTCGGGGAAAACTCATTAAAAGTGTTTAAAAAAATACAACGAAGGACGAAAATGCCACTAAATCTGTAAAAATCATACGAACAAGCGAATCCATAATAAAAGAGGCAAGGATTTTTTTGAGTTAGCAAGAGACGTGCCACCGGATTACATTACCATTTGATTTGATATGCAGCAACTGCAGCCCCTTTCACGAACAGCTACTATTGATGCTTTTATGCTCAACAAGTAGGATTTTACGTTTTATGCTGTGTCGACATGCACGCTAATAGTCCCGTATTCTACACATGGACAGAAGACATGGCTGGACGAGGATCGATAGAAGTATCATCTGCTTTACTTTGTTTCTGGATTCATTAAATCTTGAAAATAAACAAAACAGTTCGTTTATTTTGTGACGGATGTGGAGGTGAAAATAAAAACGCCCATGTTATCCATGCCCTCTACTATTGGCTGAAGAAAAAATCGGCTGAAAACTTAAATAAAATTCATCTTACATTTTCAGAGGTTACAGTTTCTTACCAGCTGACAGCGTATTTGGCGCGTTAAAAAGCTGTATGTAAAAAATGGGCTTCTTTAAAGACAAAAAAAATATGAAGAAATGTGCCGCTCTTTTGAAGCTGTAAAAATCCTGTTATCTAATTGGATGCTGTATGATTTTGCCATCATATTAAAAAAAAATGATGGAATATCAGATTTTAAAACTCTGAAACTCCTAAAACGTTGCTTAAGAAAGGTAAAAAAGACTCACAGTTGACACTAGAAATCACGGGATTAGGAATACCACTAAAAGAAAAGAAAAAAATCGTTAACACATTTACTGATACAAGAATTTGGAAATACGTGAGAAGAAGAAGACCTTAAATGATAAGGACACTTTATTAGAAGACCGAGGACACTTTAGAAAAACCTACATATTTGAGAAGCTTTGTTTTATAAATAAATAATAGTATTTTTCTACACTATTGATTTATTTTCGATATTTAGGTATTTACTTATTTAGCAAAATGACATAAATCCAACCAACGAAGCAAAACGAAATAAATCCATTTATGTGGAGCAAAATGCTATAAATCCACATAATGTTTAAGCAAACTGAGATAAATCCAACAATATGAAAGCATTAAAAATTAGAAACTCCAAAATTGAACAAAAAACTAATTTAAATTCGGCGATTAATAAGAATTATAAATATTTGAACTTAAAAAAAACGTACTCAAACTAAATGTTCAATTTCAAATGATTAAACATTTCGGTCAATTTAATTGTGTACATAAAATTATAAGCACATAATATTTTTAGGCAAAAACAAAACAATTTTGAATAGTAAAAAAGAATCTAAAAATAAATCGATTAGCAAAATTATTTTAAACAAATTATTTTGTAAAATGTTAAAATGCGATAAAATTTAGAAATTTTTTGTCACTTTTTATTTCACATAATTCCGTAAACGCAGCACATTTTCAAAAAACAGCCCTCACATCAACCCACCTTAGTTTCTAACCTAAGTCACTAAACTGTTAACAATAAACTGGATTAAACATTTATCTGAATGTTCTTTTATACGAAATCATACCTGGAGGAACATCTTCAGATGTACGCCATCCACCTCCGAAAATTCGCAATGTTAGATAATCTTCGCGAAGAAAGAGGGAAGGGAGAGCAGATGAGTCGCAGGGTCGTTCTTGTTCTTAGATGTCGGAATGATACGAAAAATTGCAGCAATTACGAAAGAGGTTACATATTTCGAGCTACCACGGAGCGCAAGTAAACGAATGAAGCGTAAAACGACTTGAAAGATGTGTTTTACGTTAAAATTTTAATTCTCAGACTCAATTGCCTAAAAAATGAACGACAAAAATATTTCGCGTGATATTTAGAACATTTCTCACCTTAAACAGAATCAGAAGAAATATAAAGTTAGCAATTACTCTACAATTACAATAACTAATAAGTGGAGACTGGATTATATTCTCTAAAAGTGGTTAAAATATGCATGCAACATGTACTTTTCATTCTGATAAGAATTCTCACTAAAAATATTTTGACATTTCTGAACAGCAATACAACAAGAAGGATCAAAATTTGATATAACATTTTTGATATCAATATAATTATGTGCAAGAAATATGGCACTATTCAACCACGTCCCCGATCTAGTCAACACTGGTTATGGTGGCAAAGGGATATCGGGAAGCATTTCCCTATATACTTCTACTCGCAATGGTGCTTTTAAAAATACTTTCTTTACATTGTTAATTAAAGTGTTTATATTTGGAAACTCGAGTCTACCTTCCTCTGCCACCCTGTTTAAACCATGCGCTAAGCATGTACAATGAATTAATATCGAAAAAATAATAATCTTAAGAGTAGTAACAGCTTTAACCATATAGGAAGCGGCATCAACTAACTATTAGCAAAATTTTTTCAGAAGGTACTTGATTCGGTAAAAAGACTTTGTCAAAGACTCATTAACAAATCGAGCAATTGTTGCATAGTTGGTATTTTCTAAACATTTTCGCTGATTAAATACGACTTGTTGGAGTTATCAGCTGAACTGTTTAAAACTCTTCTTCTTCTTCTTAGGCTTTTCCCATTATGAGTTCGCCGTTTTCGTCCTCCATAGCACTCTATTCTCCCAGTCACCCTCTCTGAGGTCTCTATATATCATAGCATTTCCGACGTATGTTTTCCATCTTGTAGCAGGTCTTCCTGTCCATCTTCTTCCCGGCGGGTCCCAGTTTAATATTCTTTTCGGCCACCTATGCTCTGGCATTCTTTGTACATGCACGTACCACTGCAGGGCTCTGTTTTCTAACTTTTTTGTAATTGAGCATTCTACTTCCATTCTGTTCCATATTTTCTCCGTTCTTATTTTATCCGCTCTTGTGATTTGTAGACATCTCATAAAGTCCAATTCAACTGTTCTAATTTTATTTCTTCTTCTATTTTAGTCTTGTTGTCATTGGCCATACTTCCGCTCATTACCTAACTTTATTTGCACTTGTATTTCTTTATACAGTCTTTGCGTTATATTCACCCATTTCTCTCTAACGCGCATTCTTTTCATTGCTTCCCATAGTTGTTTCCTGGGCACGCTATCGTATGTTTAAAACTCCAATAATTAAATTAGAGATATCCAGATATCCACAGATATTCATCTCTTACCCGGCTTTTAATATCTTCAATAACGTCTTTGTAAGATGCCCTCACATATTTCTTGCAAGGAGTTGAAGAACTTGGTACCTGTACTGACTTATTTTCAACTTTGCAATATGTTTTCAAAAAATTTTGACACATCTTGCTATCCAATTTATACAGTGGAATATTGCAAAAAAAAAAATTGCATACATCTTTTGCAAACATTTTTTGCCCCGTCGATCTGTGACGATCTTGAATAATGGTGTTCTGCAGATGCTGCTGACGTGGTTTCTTGAAGTACTTAGATAGTTTATATTTTTGGAGAGCCGATTTCAGGTGTTGGGAAATTTGAATTTTTTTTTCAGATGGAATCTGTAATAAAACAGTTTAGTAAATAGGAGTCTAATGCAATAATATGGACTTCAAATTTTTAAGATAACTTATATTTTTTTTTCTCGAAACTAAAACTACCGCCAATAGTCAAACTGTTTCATGTTTAGTATAGGTATACCGATTTTCTTACAAAAATGAGATTTTAAATTAAATTTTTGAATCTTTAAAATATAAGTGGACTCACCTTTTTATCACAAATAGTACAGAAAACACTTTCATTGTATATAATCTTCATTTCACTGTTGCCACCAACCCAACTCCGCAATAGACTTGATTTTTGTTTCCCTACTTTCGGCATATTTTCAAAAAAGAAATTATTTTTATTTTATAAGCACAATATTCACAATCACAAGTTGCTTTGCCAGCTGGTAAAGAGACATTAAAAACGAATTTACTGTATAAGACCTAGCTGCATGTTGGCCCTATTCTTCTGATAAAAAATTCCCAGATGGATTTTCCCAAACAATAAAACTTGTAGATGTAGTAGATATTTGTAATAAATTTGTGGTTATTATTGTCGTGCTGTAGCTGATTGTATGACAAGGGCTCGCCTCCTCATCACCCTGCCACCGACGTTCCGCATGCTGTCACGTCCAGCGCCGTCTCCAGACGTGCCCTGACGATCCACAGGCAGTGACCCTAAACAAAAATTATAATTAATCTCCATTTTCATGGGTGTGCATTTTATACCTATTGCCAGGTGTCAGTTTTTGATCCACGGCAGGTAACCCTGCTACCCTCTGGATATCGATGCTAAAGATATCCAGAAAGTATCATCCATTCGCAGGGGGTCGCGCCTGATTGAATAACTGATAAAAACTCCCACATGAAGGCATTTATTATTATTATTATTTTAAATTTAATGAATATATAAGGAGACGGTACACCCTGTATAAGGTTAAAACGATGACATTTCCCGGAAAGCATTAATAAAATAATTACTTAAATAGACCTACAATGTGAAAAAAAAAATCATTAAACTGCATTAAAAGTTTCAAAGGAAAATAGCTTAAAAATTATGGTACAGTTGAGGTGGTGCGTTAAGTGTAAGTGGTTTGAAGAGTAAAAATCTCGTAATACTTTGAACGTAGTTTTCTTTTTTAATAATAGAGCTATCGAGATGATTTTTCACGAAAATGTTGAGAAATGATAAAGCTATCTTGAAATATTAATAAGATGTTGCGTTTGTTTCTAATAAATTATATAGGGTGTTGCAAAATTAGATAAAAAAACACGACTTTATTTTTAAACCGTATATACAATGGTGTTAAAAAGTCCTGCATCACCTTACCAATTATATGAAAATAGAAGTTTAAGGCATTTAACTTAAATATTTATTAACCATTTACTATCTACACCAAACAAGCACTTAAACACAATATTATAAAATGAAAACGCAGCAAAAATTTTGATTAATAAAAAAAATGTAGTTCGGAAATTTGTTTATTTAATATTACAAAAATTGGACATTACATTTATTGTACATGACATTAAAGTAATTTAAACTAATTTTAATATTTAATTGGCCAGCCCTTGTTTTTAATATCTAGTTCACATCTTTTGGGCATGGAATTAATTAATTTTTGCAGTTTTATTTGTGGATTTGCTTTTGGAAATGATGTTGATATCCTTTACCACAAATTCTCGATGTGATTGAGGTCCGGTGATTGCCCTGGCCAGTCCATCCTATCAATTTCATTACTCTCCATCCAAGCTTTAACCAATTTTGCTCTATGGCAAGGAGCATTATCATCCTAAAAATAAATTTTTCTTCGCCAAACAGATCTTTTCCACTACGCAGCGTCTTATTCTGTAGTACCTCAATGTATTTGGTAGCATTCATCATCCCAGAGACAACGTGTAGGCGACCAACTCCTCGATCGGACATGCAACCCCATATCATAACGGAGTGGTTTTAATTGTGGGAAGAACACATTTTGGAGAAAATTCTTCACCAGGAAATCTTCTGACATAGGCATTTCCAGCATGATTATTAATATTGAAAGTGGATTCATCACTAAACAGTACACTCTGCCACTGCTCTGCTGTCCAGATTCGATGTTCCTTGGCCCATTTCAAACGGTGCAATCTTTGCTTTTCTGAAAGCAGTGGTTTCTTCCGTGCCTTACATCCTCTAAGTCCAAAACTAGGCAGTCTTTTTCTCACAGTGGAAGTGCACATGCTTACACCTGTAGATTCAGACCACAGCTTCGTCAATTGGATGGAATTAAGGCTTCTGTCTGCCAGACTTGTTCTTCTTAACGCAGCGTCATCCCGAACAGAAGTTTTCTTTGTTCGGTCACTACGCGGTCTTCTTCTTAATGACTCTAATTACTGTAGATTGATTACAGTTTACTGTGGATGCTATTTCGCGACTAGATTTGTCGTTTTTATGGTGAAAAATAATTTCAAAACGCTTTTCGTCCGATAATTTAGTTTGTTTGGTCTGGGATGACATTTTGACCTTTTTATCAAAAATCAAAGAGCGAATAAATGTGTTAGGTAACTACAGTGTTTATATAGTCAAAATATGTGGCAAATTTGTCATTAAGATTCAATTTAATAGTACTTTAACGACTTAATAATCACCTCATAATTTTCTCGGATTATGGGAAATCCCTTCAATCAGATTATTTTAATCTTTTCTGTAGAATTTTGAGCTAGTAATTAAAAAAACATTAGTAAGTATACCGATAATGCTAATTACAAGCACAAACTTAAAATGAATTAGCGAAAATATACAAAAAACTTGTGTTAAACCTCAAAAACTATAAGCAGCTTAGGTGATGCAGGACTTTTTAACACCATTGTAGGTAAAGTTGATATTTCTCAGAAAGCATTAATATAATAATTAAATAGAAATAGATATACCTATGTATAATGTAAAAAAATCATCGAAATCCAATTAAGAAAAAGAAAAATATTTTCAAAGTATGGTACTTTTGAGGTGGAGCGTCAATTTTTTGAGAGTACTAAAGCAGCATGCAAAAAATATTATTATTTAAATATTTATTGCTTTTTCGGCTTAACACATATTGTATTGATCTTAGAGTAGGGAATCTTACACGTCAACTGCCGTTTGACGTGTAAAATTCCCTACTCTAAGGTACCGATGAATGGATAGTCAATTGTTTGATAAATACGGTTCTGTACAAGTGCAGAAAAATTTATAGTTATTACAGTTTTGCAAAGATTTTCAGATTTACATGTAGATTATCAGTAATTCTATTTTGCTGAAATGAATACGTGCATATTCAGGATAGAACGTGATGTAGGTACCTACGAACTATTGGTACTTACTCATATTTTTAATGTGTCTGCGTTCTTGATGTTCTATTTTCCGTTGCACAATTTGTCGCTAGCTCTTCATTTAAGATTGTATAAGATCAGTGGTGTGTCGTAGTATGTAGACATTTGATAAAATCGAAAACTTTTATATCTGTAAAGGGTTAAAAATATCAAAAAGACTAGAGCTTCCAAAAAATCAACAATTCTTAAAATAATTTTATGAAAACGCAAGTGAAGAACTAAATTTGAAAATGGAATTTTTAACGGTTGTTATAAAAAATCTGAGCTTGGATTTAAATACAAATCTGGATGCACCGATAAACATTACAAGCACTTCGGACTATCCACACTATCAACTTCTTCTTTTTCTGGTTCCTATCCGTTTCGGATGTTGGAAATCATATTGGCAATCATAACCTTGCTCGCTGCGGCTCGAAACAGCTCCGTTGAGGTTTTCTTAAACCATGTTCTTAAATTCCGCAGCCATGATATTCTCCTTCTACCGGATCCTCGCTTACCTTTGACTTTACCTTGCAATATAGACTGCAGCAGGGAGTAACGGTGCTGATTTCTCATAACGTGTCCCAAATATTGCAATTTTATGCGTTTGATCGTAAACACAATCTCTGGTTCCTTCTTCATTTTTCCTAGAACTTCCTTGTTCGTGATCCTTGCTGTCCATGATATTCTCAGCATTCTTCTATAAAGCCACATCTCAAATGCTTCAAGTTTTTTAATAGTGGTGTCTGTAAGCGTCCATGCCTCCGCCCCGTACAACAACACAGAGAAAATATAGCATCTCAAATGTCTCATTTTTGTATCTAGGGATATGTTGTGACTTTTGAAGATGGCGCTCATTTTGTTAAAGACCGTTCTTGCCTTTCTTATGCGGCACTTTATTTACTGAACATTGCTCCACTGTTCGTTTATAGCAGTTCCCAGGTAGCAATACTGTTTTACTCGCTCTATCTGCGTCCCATTAATGTATAGATGAGCCCCGTTTATATTCTCCTTGCTGATTATCATTTGTTTCGTTTTGTGGGTATTAATGTTTAGTCCGTACTGTTGACTGTACTCGTTTATTCTGTCCATTAGCCTCTGAAGTACCTCTAAACTATCTGCTATCACCATGGTGTCGTCGGCATATCTAACATTGTTTACTCTTTCACCATTTAGAAGGATGCTTCGTCTATTCCGTAAAGAGCCTCGTTAAAAATTTTCTCTGAGTACATATTAAATATCAACGGCAATAGGATACATCCCTGTCTAACTCCACGTAGTATTTTTATGTGATCTATTTCTTCTCCGTTAATTTTCATGTATGCGGTCTGATTCCAGTAGAGTTCTGAAATTATTCTGAGGTCTTTGTCATCCAGGTCTGCCTCTTTTAAAATGTTTATCATCTTTTGATGCCTTCTCATAGTCGATCAAGCACGCGTATACTCAGTCTGCATCTTTGAATCAGTGCCTGTACTCCGAAAAGTGCCTCTCTGGTACCCACTGCGTTAATGAAGCCGAACTGTCTGTCCGATATTTGTTCCTCGCACTTCTTATAAATTCTTCCATAGATGACTCTAAGAAACAGTTTCAACATGTGGCTCATTAGGCTGATTGTTCGATATTCTTCGCACTTTTTAGCCCAATGTTTTTAAAGTATCGCTATGAATTCTGATTCTAGCCATTTATCAGGGATGGTTCCTGTATTGTATATTTTATTGAAGACAGCCGTGATCCAATTTATTCCTTCTTCCTCCAAGAGTTTTAAAAATTCAGCTTCGATATTATGAGGCCCTACAGCTTTCCTGCTTTTCATCCGTTTTATTGCTTCTTATACCTCGGATTTAAGTATGTCCGGGCCCGTCATCCTCTCTGAAAATGGATGCCTATAATCCGTTCTTTGATCTTGAAAAAGTGTCTCCAAATATATTCTCCATTTGTCTTTCATCTCTTGGGTGTCAATGATTAATTTTCCATTGGTGTCACTATCAACTTAGATGTTCCAAAACTGTTCCCAATAAATGAAGATCATGACCTCATTAAAATAATTCAAAAATAAACAACTGTATTTTGATCATATTTATAACGAGCCACTATAGGTACGAATTTCTAATGCCCTTCTATTATAGTAGAGGATAATATCGACGTTATAAGATGGCCAAACTACAGACAGTACTCCTGGCTAAAGAATATTCGAGAATAGGCAGGTTTGGGTTCAAATGCTTCATTGAGAAAGACCCAAAATAGACAAGAATTTTCCAAAATTTTTGCTAATCTTCAATAAGAGAAGACATTCGAGTAAGATAAGAAAAAATATCCATATAGTGAGGGCGAGTCAACTCTCACAGCATTTAGGCTACAATTGACCCATTGAGCATCCTCCTAGGGAGCTGTTGTCCTTAGCTCATTGTCGAATTGTCCATTGTCCATGGAGTGAGAGCCAAATACCAAAAGATTGGGAACTGGGAGTTATTCTATCCATTTTCAAAAAGGGAGATAGACGAAAATATAGTAACTACAGAGGAATAACACTACTGTGCATCCCATCCAAAGTATATGAGAATACTAAAAAAACGTCTTTAACAAGAAGTTGATATTAAAATAGAACAATCACAGGTGGATTTAGAAAAGGCAGAAGCATCAAAGATCACATTTTTACTATCAAGAAACCAATACAAAACGCACGGAACTCAAGCACTGAGTTATACCAAGCCTTTATAGACTTAGAAAAGGCATTTGATAGTACTCCAAGGAAGGTGATTGACATATGTTTAAAAAAGAAAGGTGTGAAAATCAAACTCAGGCAAGCCATTATGAGTATATATAGACATACAAGGAACAGAATCAGAACCGATATTATGGAATCCGAAGAGTTCATAGTAAATGAGGGTCTACGTCAAGGAGGAGTCCTAGGTCCCATACTGTTTAACATTGTCTTGGATGACATAATTAAAGAAACTAGAGCAGAAACATTGAAATTATATGCCGGACATAGAAATCTAGATGCAGTGTGGATCTCAGAGTGTGCATACGCAGACGATCTAGTGATATTTGGGATAAATGAAGAAGCACTCAATCGAAATTTACAAGTATGGAACGCTGCACTAATTAAACGAAATTTGAGGATCAATAATGAGAAGACGAAAGTAATGGTATGTGGAAAAAATAGAAAACAAACGAAGATAACACTTAACGGAAATACACTTGAACAAGTCGATACTTACAAATACTTGGGAGTACAAATAGAGAACAGAGGAACTGAAGAAACTGAAATAAGTTCCAGAATAGAAAGTGCTGCTCGGATGTACCACGCAATTAAAAGTACGTTTTTGTCGAAAAAAGAAGTATCCCAAAAAGCCAAAGTGACCATATACAAGACGGTGTTTGTGCCGATTTTAACTTTTGGTAGTGAAAGTTGGACGCTTACTGATAAATTAAAATCGAAAATACAGAGCATAGAACTGAAGTTTCATAGAAGAATACTGGGTATAACCAGGTAAGACAGGATTAGAAATGAGGCAGTCAGAGATCAAGGACCAACCAATTATTAAGAAAATTGAAGAGGCCCAACTGAGATGGTATGGACACATGGTTAGAATGAATCAAGACAGACCAATTAAAAAAGTATGGGAAACCAGAAGACAAACCAAGAGACCAAGGGACAAGCCAATGAAGACATGAGATGATAATGTAACCTCAATCTTAGAGACACGAGGAATCAGCAAAGAACAAACAAGAAAGCAAGCAAATAATAAGAAGCAATAGAGAAAAATTGTACATGCAACTAACTAAAGACATTACACCCGACACCTTAGGGTAAATGGGTTTAGGATTATATCTTCTTCTTCTTGTCGTTCCTTCTCCTATCGCAGGTTGGCTATCATCACAGCTATCGTACCTTATTGGCGGCTGCTCTAAAAATATCTACTGAGCTGCAACTATATCACTTTTTAGGTTTCTGAGCCAGGAAATTCTTCGTCTTCTTATGGATCTTTTACCTCTGATTTTACCTTGCATTATGAGCCTTAATATCTCATATTTCGCACCTCTGGTAATGTGGCCTAAATATTCCAGCTTTCTTGTTTTGATGTGCTTTATGACCTCGCAATCATTTTGTAGCCTTCTTAACACTTCTGCATCATTTGCAATAGGCAGGTGCAGGTGCAGAGCAACCAATTCCTTCGAATCAAGTTTTGGAACTCGGACTCGGAATATTTGGATTCGTTCGGCAACGGCCGAGCGGCATAGTCGGAATCGGAACGGAATTTGGAACTCGACTGGGATTAATAACTGAATAGTGAATCGATTATAGCTTGGCCCTGCTGCTGAACTGGTTCGTTGTATGCTCTAATTCGAGATGGTAAAATTCGGTTGGTATCGGGTCACTCGTAGCAGTTAGGGAATGGGCAAGGATGTTATTTGAGCAAGTTTGTTTTTTTTTATGATAATTAATGTGGTGTCAAATTACACTGCAAGGTGTCAAAAAAATAAATAGCTATTAAAAAATAAATTCTTTAATAAAAATAGTTTTATTACAATATTAAGTATAAAAAAAACAAATACGCAAAATGATATTTATAGGCTAGAATGTCTAAAATTTAAAAAGTCATTTTTAATATGCAAAAATAATAATTTTTCGACTTTTTGAGCACTTAATCGCGTACGTCTTTCATTCAAAATTTGTCCAGCTGTCGAAAATAGACGTTCGCATGGAACAGATGTGACTAAAGCAAACTTGTTTCTTACAAGTGAACTTAAAGTGGGATAATTATGTCGATTGGTTTTCCACCAAAGAAGGGAATCTTCGTCTTTATTTAAGATATCATCTTCAATATAACGCTGCACTTCAATGATAGCTTTACTGATCCCTGTCCCTACCGGTTGTTTTTTAGATATTTTGTTATCTAAAAAGACCAAAGCGACTATTTGCTTCTCGTTGATTCACTGCTAGTAGTCGGTTCTTTTTCCATTCTGTCTGCGGTGGAGCCCTAATTTGTGCAACGAGATCTGCTGCCATATTTGTCACTTTTTTCTTTATCTGATCTGCAGCTACAGCGCTTTGAAATGGTAGAAGCTTGAAACGTGGATCTAAAAACGTATTGGCAGCCAGCGTAACATTTTTTAGTTTTGTTTGGAGTTTTTAGTGTTTGGAGTCCATTTTTTAGTTTACCAATAACTTGGTTTGATAAATCTGATTTCAGTTCGCCAGAAGTAATCATTTCCTCCATTACATTTATTAGACCTCCAGTAAATACAATTACTAATGACGCCGATATGTATTTTTCCCCACTAACTGATGAAGTTACAGTTTCAAAAGGGCGTAAAATGTCTACCAAATTTTTTAGCAAGCCCCATTCTTCTAACGTTATTATAGGTAACGAAATGTTTAAGAGAGCAATTGTCGATCGTATTGCCTCCTCCAATTCCACAAATCGCTGTAACATGGCAAAGGTGGAATTCCACCTTGTAGAAACGTCTTACAAATTTTTTTTGGGCAACTAGTTCCTAAATTTTTTTGATACTGCAATAATTTATCATTAGCTGCTGAACTTTTTTTAAAGTGGGTCACTATTAATTTTACTTTGGTGACGATCGGCTCAACTAGTTTTAAAGCATCTTGCACAATTAAATTTAAACTATGTGCAAAACAGCCAAGATGCTTCATTCAAGTCTTCTATTGCTTTTTTAATATTCGCCGCATTGTCGGAAACTATGAGAGATACCTTATTTATTAGTGACCATTCTTCTATAATAGTTTGCAATGCTCTTGATAAATTAATGCTAGTATGTCGTTCATTAAGTTGGTGGCATTTTAGTAACATTTGTCGGACGTTAAACAATTTATCTACAAAATATATTGTTACTGCCAAAAAGCTTTCACCATTTATGGACAAACATTGGATATTTCCTCTTCTTGAACAAATTATTTCCTGGGAATAGGTAAAGAAATAACAAATAAGAGTGAAAGTGAAAAAGACAGCAAATATTTGATTTCACGCAAACAGCGCCTTTGTATCTGTTGATACGTATTTCGACCTAATAGGTCTCATCAGAACAGTTATTCAAAGGTGTTCTTAACGTGAAAGATCAATATTTTCTGTCTTTTAAGAAGCAACAATCGGATTTACTCTGTACGAGTACTAGAAACCAATTCGCTAAGGATTTCTGCTTAGTTGAAAAGATGTGTCGTGGAATGCAAATTTTAGATTCCCCACGTCTCTTTTAACACCTTTATCAACGTCTATTTTGCTTTGCAATTTTTAGAAAGCACAGATAAAAGCGGAAATCTGAATTGTGTTTCGAAACTATTTTGCGATTGTTTAATAAATAAGACTTACTCATAATCAATTTAATTTAACTATCAGACGACCCGTTTCGCTTTCTACAATATGCAAAGCATCCTCAGGTCTCGATACAAAGTTAAATAAATGCTGAAATGATAAAAACCCATATTAGGGTGTTGTCTAATAAAGATAAACAAAGTAGATGTTGTAAATTACAATAATTATGCCAATATTACATGTCTGTGGTTTTATTTCAAAAAGAGTAAGTTGAATAAAAAGGTATAAAAGTTTTAAAAGTTTAAACAGACAAGGTAAGGCCCACAAATTGTTATAAAATAGTCTATTAGATTGTAATAAATTAATAAATGAGCAAATAAATAAAAATAAACATTACTTACATGCCGGTACTCTATTAATTGATGGATGGTAGAACATGGTTGAAACTACTATGTATTGTTGAATGGAGAACTCAATTCTGCTATTGTAGTTGTTTGACAGTAAACGGGAAGTTCTTGAGGAGATAGATTTGATCCAATGAAGCAGAGATATGTGTGTGATTGTTTGTTAAATGAAAGTGATGTAATATACCATTGTATTATTAAAAGTTATTTATACTTATTCGAGAGATATATTTATGAAATGTGTGTTATTTATTGAGTAATTGTTTTATGAAGTGACAGTTTTATGACAATGAATAAGTTTAGATGTACAAATTGTGTGGGTGTGCAATTATTTTTCAACTTGTAGTTATCAAATTACTTTGATAAAGTTCTATTGGCAATAATCTATTGACTTTGCAATAATCTACTATTTTGCCAATAGAATTCCAATTCAGACAATTCCGAGTTCCAACATCGAAAAGATTATAA
Organism: Diabrotica balteata; assembly: GCA_918026665.1. Classification (NCBI taxonomy): domain Eukaryota; kingdom Metazoa; phylum Arthropoda; class Insecta; order Coleoptera; family Chrysomelidae; genus Diabrotica; species Diabrotica balteata. The sequence goes on along the minus strand of OU898283.1, from coordinate 126,455,272 downwards.
TACCCATGTTCGTCCGTCTAAAGATCTGGTCTACTGGCAAGGATCGATCCCACCGTAAACCGATAATCTCAACGGAAATAAGGGCTCGTGCGACAATCGTAGCGAACTACGATTGCCTAGTAAAGTCACATTGTTTTGAGCCTTTCGACTCTCGGAACTCCAAGAGATATCGTTGCCACCTTTGACTAGAAAGGATACGGCCTTAGAGGCGTTCAGGCATAATCCCACGGATGGTAGCTTCGCACCATTACCCGCTCGAGTAAGTGCGTCAACCAAATGTCCGAACCTGCGGTTCCTCTCGTACTGAGCAGGATTACTATCGCAACGACGAGTCATCAGTAGGGTAAAACTAACCTGTCTCACGACGGTCTAATCTATTGACTTTGCAATAATCTACTATTTTGCCAATAGAACTTTATCAAAGTAATTTGATAACTACAAGTTGAAAAATAATTGCACACCCACACAATTTGTACATCTAAACTTATTCATTGTCATAAAACTGTCACCTTCATAAAACAATTACTCAATAAATAACACACATTTCATAAATATATCTCTCGAATAAGTATAAATAACTTTTAATAATACAATGGTATATTACATCACTTTCATTTAACAAACAATCACACACATATCTCTGCTTCATTGGATCAAATCTATCTCCTCAAGAACTTCCCGTTTACTGTCAAACAACTACAATAGCAGAATTGAGTTCTCCATTCAACAATACATAGTAGTTTCAACCATGTTCTACCATCCATCAATTAATAGAGTACCGGCATGTAAGTAATGTTTATTTTTATTTATTTGCTCATTTATTAATTTATTACAATCTAATAGACTATTTTATAACAATTTGTGGGCCTTACCTTGTCTGTTTAAACTTTTAAAACTTTTATACCTTTTTATTCAACTTACTCTTTTTGAAATAAAACCACAGACATGTAATATTGGCATAATTATTGTAATTTACAACATCTACTTTGTTTATCTTTATTAGACAACACCCTAATATGGGTTTTTATCATTTCAGCATTTATTTAACTTTGTATCGAGACCTGAGGATGCTTTGCATATTGTAGAAAGCGAAACCGGTCGTCTGATAGTTAAATTAAATTGATTGTGAGTAAGTCTTATTTATTATTTCTTTACCTATTTGAAATGGACTCACACAAGCAACACATTCATGATATTTCCTGGGAATTACCGGTCGTGCGACAGCCCTCGGCCATCTATTAGTGAACATAATTATATGGTATTTATTTAATAACTACAACAAGCAATTGTAACATTCCATAGAGAATAAAAATAGTTTGGGTTCATATTTTTAATATATCATAACATAAAATTAAAGTAACAATAATGGCTACAAACATGATAGTTTTTGTAAGTCCATATTACAACAGTAAATACTGCAAAGTGTATACGTCCTCTTACCTTTCTTCCGTAACTAGTATATATTTAAGAGACATTCTTTACTTTTCTGTATACTTTAAACCATAGAAAGATATTGTACTTTTCAAAGCGTAAAGCGCGAAAAATTGAGATTGATCTGAGAAAGTGAAGTGATTTAGTTACAATTTGTTGTCAAAACCTGTTAAGGTTACCAGGTGCACCTGCACCTGCAAAAATGAACCGAGTCTGCAGTCGGAATCGGAGTCATTGCACCTGATCCCTTGATGGAACTGACTTTGTCATCTCTAATTTCAATGCGTGTCCTTATTTCTCTAACTTGATCATTGTTTTCATTTAACCAGGTTCCCAGATATTTGTAGGTATTCACTCTTTCTACTTGTTTTCCTTCGATATCTTACCTTTTTGTTTTTGTTTGTTTAAAAAAAATGTTTAAAAAAATTTAAACAACTTTTTGCATGGGCGATTTCTTGTACTTTGGGTCCAAGATTTGGCGGAGATCTCATAAAAGTGTTCTGAAGCTATTTTCTTGTGGCATTTTAAATTAATTGCTATTTAACTGGGAATAAGCCACAATTAAAGATAAAAATACGTTTATTGACGTTTCAATTTCCACTTCGGAAATCGTTCTCAAAATACAAACAGTAAATTAAACAAATTTTGTTTTTTGTTACATAGTGAAAAATTCTTCTAATAATTTAATTTTATCTGACTCATTTATATTGACAATTCAGACATACATTATGCATTTTAAAGTAGACGACTTTAAAATGATATTGCCAATATTGTTGAGTTGCGCTCCTGGGACGACTTTACTTATAAGATAGTTCATTCGATTACATGAAATCAACTTTAACTTGAGAATATCCGTCAGAAAAAAATCATAGCATATAATTCGTCTTTAAAAAGACAAACACATGACATGATGACAGTAAAATTCTCCTGTTAGTGATTCCATAGTAAATTATGAGGGAAAAACCAGGAAAAAAACCTCATAATACTATCCCGACATGGTAAGTATTTGTTCGTGCAATTAGTTTACCTTCAATAAACACCAAAATTCTGATTTTATATGTTTCGTTATTTAAAAAACATAAATGATGTATCCTCTATATGTTACTGACTTACTAATACTGGTATTTTCTTATTAATAACTTCCTCTTTCAATATTGGTAACCAGATCCTACTACATTCTGCCGAGGAATTTGCGACACAATTGGCCTCATTTAGCATAATTAAAGCCGCTTCTTTGATTTTTCTTTTTTTACCATCCGTCTCTTTTAGGACTACATTTGAATTATTCCATTGAACCCTATGTTCATTATCCCATGCGTGTTTACATATTTGAGATCTATCAAATTCTCTATTTTTAATATAAGATTGATGTTCACTTATTCTAACATTTAATGGCCTTGATGTTTCACCTAAATAAAACTGATCGCATTCACAAGGTATTTTATAAATGCAATTCTTTGTCCTTTCTTGTTCATCGTTAGGTTTGGTTTTGGACAAAATAGATCTCAACGTGTTTGTTGTTTTGAATGTTGTTGAAATGTTGAATTTATTGCCTATCCTTTTAAGTTTTTCTGATAATCCTTTTATGTACGGTATTGTTATTTTCCTCGTATTATTCCTTGTGTATGCTGTAGGATCTCGTTCTAAGTTGTTCTGTTCTATTCGATCGATTGTTGAAAATTCCTTATTTATAAACGATAAAGGATAATCATTTTTTAATAAAACAGATGTTAACAAATGTTTCTCCTCCAAGAACGAATTTTCGTTAGAACAAGTAATTTTGGCTCTATCGTATAAGGATTTAATTATTCCCTTTTTTACATTAATATTGTGATTTGATTTGAAATTTAAATATCTATTGGTGTGTGTTGGTTTTCTATACACCTGAGTCTGATATCCAGTATCGTTCTTAGAGATTAAAACATCCAGGAAAGGTAGCGTGTTATTATATTCCTTTTCCATGGTAAATGTTATTGTCTCTTCTTTATCGTTTATATCATTTAGGAATGTGTCCAACAACTCTGATCCATGAGGCCATATTGAGAATACATCATCTACATACCTCCACCATACTGTGGGTTTTAAATTTTGTTTAGAAATGATATTCGTTTCAAAATCTTCCATAAATATATCGGCTAAGAATGGAGATAAACTAGAGCCCATTGCTAGACCAAAATTTTGTTTATAGAATTCATTATTTAGTTGAAAATATGTATTATCAGTACATAATGTTAATAACTCCATTATAGCCGATATGTTTAGTCTTGTTCTAGTTGCCAATGAATCATCACTCTCTAATTTTGTCTTGACTATACTTAAAGTCTTATTTAATGGCACATTCGTAAATAAACTATTTATGTCAAAACTTACCAAAGTATTATTTGAATTAAATTCAATATTTGATAATTTATTTAAAAAATGTTGTGTATTTATGAATTTTCGGTACTCCATAAACGTATTTTTATCTTTAATTGTGGCTTATTCCCAGTTAAATAGCAATTAA